>JAOWBW010000418.1:0-48119 GCA_026119855.1 Campanula takesimana | reverse complement strand
AAACCGATGAATTCGACGTCGAGAAACAACACTCCACTCCGCTCCAATTCGAATCCCAATCCCGACACGGCCTTTTTACGTCTTCGCCTTCCCCTACATTCACACCACTAGGCTCACCTAAACATACCGATAAAACCCATTCCCAAGAAGTTGCACGAGCTCATTTAGTATACATATCAATCCAATGTACGACAACAACGAAGGAGGAAGGGTGAGTAGGGAGGATAATAATACACCATTCGAGACACCGGATTCATCACCTTCACGCTTAGAAACCGGCTACTCTTCCGGCGATTCTTCCGGCAATGATGATGGAGAGAAATTATCACTCACATCAAGTCCTTGCTCAGTTCCGGTTACACCTCCGTTAACACCAATGGAGAAATTACCGGCCGAGGCATGTTCGGTTTCTCTGAGGATGCTCGGTCACTTGGGACTTCGGACAGCGACTCCAACAGAATAATGGTGCTTCTTCTTCGACTTCTGGAACCCCATGTACTTCACCTTCATGGTGAAACCTAAATAAAACAAACGAACAAAAATATAAATAATATTTTGTTCATCTTGGTTTTCTTGTGATTTTTTTTTTTTTTTTTTGAGCTTTAGTATCTGTTTGTCAGATGATATTTGTTAATTCTAAAGTAGGTGTTTAAAGAACAAATGTGGATTGTTATAAAACTATTCCCTCTACCGGGCGTGCGCGAGGTTCGTCAACCCAAATCCTCTCCCCCAACGTTATGCCAAATATATACTCCCTCCGTCCCACCCGAATTAGGATTTTTGGGTTGGGCAAGAGGATTAAGGAAAAAGTGTTAGTGGAGTAGGTGTTGTGAGTATGAAAAGTAAGTAAGAGAGAGAAAGTATGTTAGAGAATAATGAGTGGAAAGTTGTTGTGAGTGTGAATGTGGGTCCCATAAAAGAAAACACCTCCATTTTTGGGTTGTCCTAATTCGAATGGGACAAGTAATGTATCCAAGTGAATCATTGGATACATTAGTTTTTACCTATAGTATCCAAGTAATGTATCCAATGTATCCAAGTGAACCATTGGATAAATTAAGTAAAAACCTAATATATCCAAGTTCTCACGGTTCTCACGATATTTAGGTTGTCACAGTAGCACGACCATATATATATATATATATATATATATATATATATATACATATTATATATATATATATATATATATATCGGATTATTTTTCTTGCCTTTCGGATTTTCGGACGCACGACTTACACTCCTAATGCGTGACTTAGACCTACCGACTCTCGGGACAACTCCGACCCTCGAGACTATTAAATAAACGACTAGGTTACTTTGAGTTTTGTTGAATATTAGGCTCTGATACCAATGGATCAGAGTGGATCGATTCTAACATAAAATTTGAAGATAATAAATGATGATAATAAATAAAAAATAAGTATCAAACTGAAATTTGCGGAATGAATAGTAACCCGTGAATAGTAACTTTTGAAATTTTTTGTAAAATAATTTGTAAGTAACTATTGATAAACAATTCTAAATACTCGAGGCAGGAGTAGAAGAACTTACTTTGTATTGATTTGTAGATGAGTACAATTGATGGTTACAATGGTTACAGTGGAATGTGTATGAGGGAATTTGTAGAGAGAGAAATTGTATGGATCAAAGTGCATCGATTCTATCATAAAATTTGAAGATAATAAATGATGATAATAAATCAAAAATAAGTATCAAACTGAAATTTGCGGAATGAATAGTACCCCGTGAATAGTAACTTTTGAAAACTTTTGTAAATAATTTGTAAGTAACTATTGATAAACAATTCTAAATACTCGAGGCAGGAGTAGAAGAACTTACTTTGTATTGATTTGTAGATGAGTACAATTGATGGTTACAATGGTTACAGTGGAATGTGTATGAGGGAATTTGTAGAGAA
This sequence comes from Campanula takesimana, assembly GCA_026119855.1. Taxonomy (NCBI): domain Eukaryota; kingdom Viridiplantae; phylum Streptophyta; class Magnoliopsida; order Asterales; family Campanulaceae; genus Campanula; species Campanula takesimana. The sequence continues at coordinate 46,198 of JAOWBW010000418.1, read as the reverse complement.
AGAAATTGTTTTTGTCTAAATTTAAGCCTAAATTTTTGCCTGCCTATACAATGATATTTGTTATCCTTATATAGGAAATGATTCTAACTACTATTGTTGTTGCTTTGTGCAGAAAGAGAGCATCTTCTTTTGATGTGGGCCATGGCGGCTTCTTCTTTTTTGAAATTGTTGAGAGGAATCTACTTTTGGTGAGTGGATGACAAAGAGCATCTTCTTTTTTGAATTTTGTGGAAGTGGAGCATGGTGACATCTGCTTTTGATAGTGGAATTGGTAGTGGATCCTTTTGGAATTTGTGGATAGTGGGCATCTTACTTTTGAACTTTGTAAACTGTGGGCATCTTACTTTTGAAATTTGTAAACTTTGTGGGGGCCATGGCGGCTTCTCCTTTATTGAAATTGTTGTGTAGAATTTTTGCTTTTTGCCGATTTGAACTTGGTGGTGTCTCCTCATGATGGTGTGAATGTTGCGGACGTAGTGGGCATCTCCTTTGTTGAAAATTGATGATATCTCCTTTGCTGAAAATTGATTTGCTTTTTGTGAATTGACGTAGTGGGCATTTCATTTGTTGAAAATTGATTAGTGAACCTTTGAGATTAATGAACGTTTGAACTTTTTGCTATAGATGAGATCATCTGTTGCTTGTAGATTGCTGCTTGTAGATAGTCTGCTTTGTAAATATATATATATATATTTTTTCTTACATTCAAGCAAACACATTTGTCCATTTGTACACACACGTTTTTTTGTCATACATTCAAACAAACACATTTGTCCATTTGTACACACACGTTTTTTATCATACGTTCATACAAACACTTTTGTACACACACTTTTGTATTTGTTTGTACATGTTTGTACATAACTCGTAGTCATCATACACATTTGTTGAATTTGTACACACACAATGTTCAGATGAACATACCCATTTGTAAATGTTCGGATGAACATACTCGAATGAATCCACACTTTTGTTTGTACACATTTGTATACTCACACATTTGTATACTCACACTTTTGTTCATCTTTGTAAATCTCGGATGCAAACTTTTTTAAACACCATTACAATCAATATATTCTTGAAGATCCCATATTATAAGTTTAGTACTAGAGCTGTTGAAACCAAATCTTTGAGTGAGATGATAATGAATTTTGATATAACGAATCAAAAATGCTAAATATTCTATATTGTTATAATTTAGCCCTGTCCAACATTTTTGTAACAAGACATGACAAGAGTTTTACCTTTGAAAGATTTGTTTTTTGGATGAGGATTTGAATGATGAACCTGTAAAAACCTGTAGTCTTAACAGAATATATATTAGTCTGGTAAGAGTATATCTTGAGGATTTGAATAGTAATCATTGTAAATGCAATTTGTAATTCGTTTAATGGTTGAAATTTCATTTTTGATAAGGATTGAAAATGGTGCTGAAGATTTGTATTCCAAAAGTTGTTGTAAATCATGAATATAGAATTTAAGAATTACAGTTTTGTGAAGAGGGATTCTTTTGTGAAAGTTTTTACATTAATTTAGCAATACTGTTGATTTTTGTAGCAAATAATTTGTATAATTGGAATTGTTTAAATGAATATGATTTCCATTTATAAAAACATCCCAAATTTGTTCTTGTTTTGTTTGTGAAATGAGCAAAGTCTCTTCATTTAATTTTTCCATATCCCTGTAGAAATTCTCTGGTTAAGAAGTCAGGGGATAGAATTGTCTTTTCCTGCAATATGAATGATATCAAAATAAAAAATTGCTAAAAGAGCTTGCCATCTGGCAAAAATTTGTTTTGCTGCTAAATTTTTAACATCTTTTTGTAAAACATCTTTTGCTGCTTTGTGTGAGAGCCCGCGCCCGTACCCGCGTGAGGGATCCGTGCGAAACGCGGCTGGAATCCGCTCGGTTTCTCAAAATGGGTTACCCTACTTTGGTTTTGAAAAGAAGAGTCGCCACCTCATTTTATTTAGGAAAATAGAGATAAAACCTTTTTGATTGAAAAGTGGGTTCGGGGGCTATGTTACGAGGGGAGAAGGTGTTAGGCACTCCGTTCGCCCTTTCGGTCTCTAGCATGCTTCCACCTACGCTTCACTTTAGTTTCCCTTTTTAAAATGTATGTTATATCCTAACGTTGAGAAAAAATGTGTTTTATATGTACAAGGAGTCTTCCTAGTCTAGGTCGATTTACTTGATCGCAACTGGGAATCGGTTTGGGTGGATTCCCGATTGGTTTTCGAAAAGGGTTTTGAATCAAATAGACAAGCAAGACAATTAAAGGGGAAAGGGGAATATTGTACAAATAATACATGTATATGAAAAGAATGGGATAAATCCCATGAAAGAATAAATGTCCACGTCGCGGTTTCGACCATTGGATACGACACCATTCTCCGTCCCCGAGCTTATGTACCTGGCTTAGACTTATTCAAATCCAAAACTAGAAATTGGGATTTAATCCCAGATTGTTAGAGATCATTATTTAGTTCTTTGAGCTCAAATGATAATAAGAACACTAATCACAAAAAGCATTCAGCACAGGAAAGTCATGACCTTCATACATTCAGAACCAATTTACTGCATCGAGACTCATGAATCTTGGAAAACACAAAGAATGAAAGTTGAGAACCACATTCGATACATGAAGTAATCCAAATATTAGGTTCAGATGATGAGTTTAAGTGGTTCAAATAAGCTCTGACATTTTGGTGTCAGAAGCTGAGAATGCCAATTCTGGAATTTGAAAGTCTGAAGGAGGGACGAAAAAAAGGAACTTTTGGAGATCTAAAAAATATATAAAAATATGTACACTTTCCTGGGTTAGTTGGGAACAAAAATTTGTGTTTTGACTTAAACCAAAAAACCAGATTTTGACAGAGTTTTATATACAAGAAGGCAGCATGGTACAGAGAAAGATACACTGGACAGCACATCTGGAACTCGAAGCTAAGCATGGAAACCTAAGATAAACATGTAATATGAACATGAAACTCCACGAGCATTAACTTAAACACATTATGAACAACTTTCATGCTTTGACTTAAGCCTAGAAACCACTTTAAGATAGAGTTCCAAGAGCATGAAAAACATTAGTTCAGACATAGTATGAAAAATGCTTGTTTAAGTCACAAAAAGGGGTTTCAAAACGTGACCAAAACTTAAAACCAAGTTATGAAACTCATGTAATTTATTATTTAACATGTTAAGATAATTATCAAATGATTATTTTACACTAGAAGCTAATCTAAACATGAATATACATAAGAATGGGAGAAGAGGGCAGATTCATGGGAAGATGAGAATTTGCATGTATAACTTGGAGAAATGAGCATATTGACTTTAATGAAAGCATGCAAACTTGATGACTTGAATATTAACAGCAAAGATCCATCATTTACATGGCCATATCATGAGTTTTTACATGGATGAAAGCATAAAAAAGAGGGAGACCTAGCCATTAGTTGACTAGGTCCCAAACCAAGTTACATAATTATTTACATTGCTAAGGTTTCAAAGTTTACCTAGAGGTCTTACCTAGCTCAAGAGGTGGGATTGTGCTTCCTTTGTCTACCAAGGGAAGACTTCCTTTGTTTTGATTGAGTTGAAGTTGTTGTTGTTGTTTGTTGTTGTTGTTGTTGTTGTTGTTGCTTGAGTGTTTGGGGTGAGTTGTTTGAGGTGTTTGAATGGTGGAGATGTGGTGGAGGAGTTGTGGTGTTGTGGTGGTTGAGTGGAGGAGTTGTGGTGTTGTGGTGGTTGAGTGGTGGTGGTAAGAACAAGTGTGCAAGTTGGAGAGAATGGTGTAGGGAATGTGTATATTGAATGAGTTGTAATGTGTGGAGTGAATGTGTTGTAATGTCATGAGGTGAATGAGAGAAGTGAGGCTTTTGTATAGTAAGATGAGGACCTTTTTGGGAATTAAATAAAAAACCCTCCATGGAAGGTAAGGTCCTATATAGGAATTTTAGGATTAATTGAGGGTGTTTGGGAAAAAGAGGAAACATCTTTCCATGTGTCCATACTTGATTGGCTAGCCAAAAGTCAACATTGTCCAATCCATTTTGATGGAATGGATGGAAAATAATGGTGTTTGGCGTGTGTGGCTGGCCATAGACACTTTTCTTCCGGCTCCGGCTTTTCGCTCCGCAACTGCTCCGTCGTGCGCGCTTTGGTGTCCCGGTTGTCCGCGGGCCCAACATGAGAGTTGCTCGGAATATTTTTCTGCTCATGCCGGTGTATCTGAAATATTTTAATAAGCAAGGAATAACATAAATTAATTTTAAATGCAAAGAATGGTCGGTAAAAGGCGTTCTAGGGGTGCGGAGCCCGCCGTAGGGTCCCGACGCTCGATTTTCGAAGAATACGCCTGTTTACTCGGTTTTGAGCCCTGATCATGAATCCGGACATGGTTTTTCCATCCGATGCACCGATAAGGCGTACGGTAATCCCGAACGGCCAAATCTGGGGTTTTAGGCCAATTATCGCGCTTAGACCGAATCAAATGGTTGATTTTAGGGGTGCGAGATCGGGGTGTCTACACTTTGCAATCTACTTTGACAGTAAATTTTTGGTTTAATAAATCATCTTAGAATTTTGTGAAACATAAAACAATAGAAAGAATTTCTTTTTTGATTGTTGAATAATTAGATTGTGTGTTATTCCAAATACCTGAGTAATACCGAATTATCTGATCTTCGTCGTCTATGATTTGGGTCAATATTCCTCCATATCCAATATCAGAAGCATCGGTTGAGACTGTCTTAGGCGCTTTTGGATCACAGATTGTTAAACATGGTAATCTTTTAACATGTAATTTAATTTGTTTGACTACACTAGTACGTTCTGTTGTCCATGGTTTTGGTTTCTTTTTTAATCTATCAAAAAAGGGTTTACAGATTTGTCTTAATTTTGTAAAGAAATCTGCTATGTAATTTAATGATCCTAGAAACCCTTGTAATTGATTTTTGTCTTTTATTTCATCCGGGAACTTATCTGCAAAGTCTATGGACCTTTGAATTGGTATTATGGTGTTATTGGTTATTTCGTGTCCTAAAAACCTAATTTTTGTTTGGTATAATTTTATTTTTGTTTTGGATAAGACTAAACCATTTCTTATCATTACTTTGTAAAATATGTTTAAATGTTTGTCATGTTGTTCTAGATTTTTGCTAAAAACTAAAACATCATCAATATAAACAATAATGAAAGTGTATTGGTTAAAAATTTCGTTCATTATTTTTTGAAATTCACTTGGTGCATTTTTTAGTCCAAAGGGCATGACATTCCATTCGTACTGGCCAAATGGCACTTTAAATGTTGTTTTGTATTTGTCTTGTTCTGCTATTTGTATTTGCCAGAAACCGGACTTCATATCGAATTTTGAAAAGATTGAAGAATCATGAAGTCTTTTTAGTAAATCTTGTTTGTTAGGTATTGGATATCTGATCTATTTTAATGCCGTATTTAATGGTTTGTAATTGATAACTAATCTTGGGGCACCTCTTTCTATTTCTGCATTTTTGGATACATAAAAAGCTGAGCAGGACCATGGGGATTTACTTTTTCTTATTAATTTTTTGTTTAGTAAATCTTTGATTTCTGTCTTGCAGTATTCTAATAGTTCTTGGTTCATTTGTATTGGTCTTGCTTTTGTTGGAATTGTTTTTTCATCAAAATCTTTTTCATATGGTAGAGTAATCACGTGTTTCTTTCTTTCCCAAAAAGCTGTTGGCAGATCAGAACATAAGTCTTTTTCAAATTTGTCAAGTTTTGTTGAGATTATGTTTTTGTATTTTTGAAGTTCTAATTTTTCTTCTATTTTAACATTTTGTAATTCTTCTTTAAGGAAGTTCATTTGGTTTTGTAAGTTATTTATTTTGTAAATATCTGTTCTTTGTAGATTGTTAATTTCACTGTCTGTTATTGGATATAAGAAATCAAATATAATATTTTGTCCTAACATTCGTGTTTCTATTCCTTTTTTAGAGACTGTAAAAGGATATAACATTTGTAAGAAAGGGTTTCCTAATATTATTTTTGTATTTAAGTCTTTTACAAGCATTAAACTTGTTTTAAAACAAATATTGTTGTTACATACATGAGCTTCTGGTATTTTGTATTTAACTTGTAGTTTTGATGAATTGGCTGCTGGAAGATTTTGTTTTGTTTTTTCAAAATATTTTGTTGGTATTAAACCTTGTTCTACGCAATTTAGGTTGGCTCTTGAATCTAGCATAGCTAGTCCTTTGTATTAAAAATCTTTTATTTTCATTTGTATGTTGACATGCCATTTTTGGTATCTGACTTTAGTTAATGCATATATGTTTTCTTCTGGGTCTGTGGAAGAGTTTATTTTTGAGTTGAATTTTGTATTTTTAATTTCTGGTGATACTAGTTTTGTTTCTATTTCTTTTGTGTTTTTTGTATGTCTAAGTTGTTTTTTAATATTTTTGATTCTTGTTTTATTCTTTTGATTTTATTTTGTAAATCTATTGAGGAGATTTGAAATGTGCCTGGTTTTTCTTTGTTAATTATTTTTGCTAGTTGTTTTCTTTTTGTTGGTCCATCTATCTGGTCATATTGTTCTAATGTATTTAATTTGTTGTTACACATGTATATTTCATCATGACAGGATTGGCATTCTTCATTGCTTGGGTCTGGTGGTTGGTTTGAAGAGTTGTAATTATCATTTTCTGTTGATAAATCTAAATTGTTACTTATTTGTTGTATTTCTAAATCATCTGGTTCTTTGTAATTGTAATAATTTTGTTTTATGATTTGAATTGGAATTGTGTTTTGTTTAAATTCTTCTTCTGATGAATTAGATTCTTTATCGGATGATGTGTCTGATTCGAAAGTTTTGTCATTGTAATTTGTTAACTTCCTTATGTTTTGGCTTGAGGTTGATTCTTCTTTTAATGGTAAGTATATTTTTGTTTGTTCTATTAAATCATTTAGGGGATCCTTTAATTTTGGTTTGATTTCTAGTTTGGTTATAGGATTTTTTGGAGGTGGTGTTTGTTTATTAAATTCTTTATCTTTATTGGTTAATTGATTTGAATTTGTGGTAGGGTATACACCATGTTGAATATTACCATGAGTGGGTTCCAAAGGTGATTTTTTGGTTTCGTATACTTCTTGAGTTGGTAAAAGTTTTGGTTTTCCTACTTTGTACCATTTACATATTTTTTTCTCTATTGTTGTTATTTCATATAAGTAGTCATCTTTTAGAAAGCCAAAAAATGTTATATGCGCTCCTTGTAATTTGCAAAATTCGTAATATGTTTCTTTTATTAATTTTTATTCTTTTTTGTTATATGTTTGAAAAAATAAATCTCTGTTTTGTTCATTGTCTTTGCTTTGAAAATCTTTTCTCAAAATATTTTTGTTTAATGTAAATTCGTTTTTTATCATATTTATTGAGAAATCACTTTCTTCAAAAGGTTGTACATTAATTCCTTCTCTATTAATTCCGATATTGTTTGTTTGGTGTGGGGAATTTGTTTCAGTTTCATTTTCAAAGATTGTTTCATTTTTTGAAGAATTATCATCGTGAATGTTTGATTGTTGGTATTCATATCTGTTGAGTTTGGGTGACTCTCAATTGGTTTTGGCGAAATCCGGCACAACAGGCGATTTGGGCGATCGCCCATGATGGTTCTGGGCGACCGCGCACATCGCTGTTACAGAAGACGGAATCGACTGATGCTTTGGGAGGTCGCGCACTTGGCTTTTGGGCGAGCGCCCACTTTGACGGGCTGAAAATAGTCGGGTTCCTGGTAGGTCAGTTTTAGGGTTAAAAACATTAAACTCTTATTAAGACCTTGTCCCGTTTTTCATACCTAGAGATACAGAGAGAAATAGCTAGGGTTTACACTATTGAGGGATTGTGAGATTGTGTGATTGATCATCACCTTGTAATCTCCTTGTACTCTTGATTGGTTATAGTGGATTCTTCTTCGTCGCCCGTGGTTTTTTACTCTTCTTGTTTAGAAGGGTTTTCCACGTAAATCTTTGTGTTCTTTGTTTTCAGTTTTGTTTTCTCTTTGCTAGTTTGTGCTTGGATCTTTGCAAGATAAGCAATTGTTAGACCTTAAATCCTAATAATTGGTATCAGAGCTTGGTTTGAGGTTCTTGTTTTGCCTATCGGTAAAATATGTCAGGGAAGTACGAACTTAAGAAATTCGATCGCAAGGTCAATTTTGGGTTGTGGCAAGTGAAGATGCGAGCAATCTTGGTGGGAAAACAGTGTGTCAAAGCTTTGCTTGGTAAGTCAAAGAAACCAGAAAGCTTGACTGATGAACAGTTTGATGACATGGACGAGAAGGCTTTGTCTCTTTTGCATCTGAGTCTTAAAGATGAAGTGTTGAGGGAGGTTGTGAGCGAAAAGACTGCTGCAGGGCTCTGGCTTAGGCTTGAACAACTCTACATGACAAAGAGCATTAGTAATCGGTTGCTACTGATGAAGAAACTCGAAGAATGTAAACTCAAGTTAGGTGAGTCCTTGGAAAAACATCTTGATGAGTTTGACGGTTTAGTCATGGATTTGAAGAATGTAGATGTTGTGATTGATGATGAGCAATTGGCAGTCAAATTTCTATGTTCTTTACCTTCTGAGTATATGCATTTTCGTGAGACGGTTTTGTATGGGAAGGATGAGATCTCTTTGGAAGAGATCAAGAATGCTTTGCTACAACGGGAAGTCATTGAGACACACTTGACTTCTCCAAGTGCTGAATCTCAAGGTGATGGGTTAGTAGCTAGAAGTGGCAAGAAGGCAGGAAAGGGAACGAGTGCAAAGAACTCGGGTCAATCCAGTTCAAGTGGAAAGATTAAAGATGTGATATGTCATGCTTGCAAGGAGAAGGGACACATCAGAAGGTTTTGTCCCAACAGAAGGAATAAAAGGGATGATGATACAACCGGTAAGAAGGGAGAAGCTGGAGTGGTGTTTGACAACACCAGTGATGACAGTGACAGTGATGCGCTCACTGCTTGTGATTCGGGTACCAAAATTCGTGATTATTGGATTTTGGACTCGGGTTGTTCTTATCATATTAGTCCCAACCGGGCATGGTTTTGCTCTTATAAGACAACTACTGGTGGAGTGGTTTTGATGGGTAACAACGCTGCATGCAAGGTTGTTGGTATTGGGACTATTGAGATCAAGATGTTTGATGGAGTAGTGAGGAAACTGCAGAATGTCAGACATGTTCCTGAATTGAAGAAGAACCTGATCTCTCTAGGCATCTTGGATAGTCTTGGGTATAGCTTATCCATTGTGAATGGTGAACTATCAGCTATCAAAGGTGACTTGGTGGCTCTAAAGGGAAAGAAGGTGGGGACGTTGTACGAGCTTCTTGGGTCTACAGTTGTTGGTAATGTGTCTGTTGCAAAGGGTTATATGACTGAGGTGGAGACTACTCAGTTGTGGAATATGAGACTGGGTCACATTGGCTTGAAGGGGATGACAGAACTTTCAAAGCGCGGTTTATTGGATGGACAGAAGACGGGGCCTATGGACTTTTGTGAGCATTGTGTGCTTGGAAAACAGACTAAGGCTAGCTTCGGGAAGGGAGTTCACAACTCTAAAGGTATTCTTGATTACATTCATTCTGACTTGTGGGGTCCTTCTATGAAATTATCTAAGGGTGGTTCTCGTTATTTATTGACTTTTGTTGATGATTATTCGCGAAAGGTGTTTGTCTATTTCTTGAAACATAAGAATGATGTGCTTTTGAATTTTAAGCAATGGAAAACTTTGATTGAGAAACAGACAGGTAGACCCATAAAGAAACTGAGAACAGATAATGGCCTTGAGTTTGTCGAAAAGGAGATTACTGAATTTTGTAAGAATGAAGGTATTGGTCGACACAGAACTTGCGTAGGGAAACCACAACAGAATGGTGTTGCAGAAAGGATGAACCGCACATTGTTAGAAAGGGCTCGGTGTTTGTTGTCACAAGCAAGGTTGGGTAAAGAATTTTGGGCGGAGGCGATTAGTATGACTGCTTACTTGGCTAATCGTTCTCCAAATTCTAGTATTGGGATGAAGACTCCGGTGGAGATGTGGTCAGGTTCTCCAGGAGATTACTCGAGATTGCGTATTTTCGGGTGTCCCGCTTATGCTTATGTGAACAATGGAAACAAGTTGGAGCCAAGAGCCAAAAAGTGTATCTTTGTTGGCTATACTACTGGAGTGAAGGGATTCAGGTTATGGGATCTGGTTACATCTAAGTTCCTGACTAGTAGAGATGTCACTTTTAATGAATCTCTATTTCTCCGTGAGGAAAAGGGTTCTGCAGAACAGTTACACAAACAGGTGGAGATAGACGGAGATGGTACAGAAAGGGTGGAAATTGACTTAGATGTTAATGACGTGTCTGATGAAGCGACTCCTATTGATGCTCCAGTTCAAGAGGAGGAGACCGACAAGCAGGTGGAGATTACCAGTGATCTTGGTAGAGGAAAGAGGGATAAGAGACCTCCAGTCAGATATGGATTTGAAGAGATGGTGGCCTATGCACTGTCTGCTGCTGAAACAGTGAATGTGCATGAACCGGTCTCTTACAAGGAAGCTATATCTTGTAATGATTCTACAAAGTGGTCGGTTGCTATGGAAGAAGAGATGGTATCTCTCATGAAAAATCAGACATGGGAACTTGTTAGACCGCCACCAAAGAAGAAATTAGTCAGCTGCAAGTGGGTCTACAAGTTTAAGGAAGGTACTCCGGGTATTGAGGAAGCACGATACAAAGCAAGGCTAGTTGCTCGGAGCTTTACTCAAGTAGAAGGTGTAGACTACAATGAGATATTTTCACCGGTTGTTAGACACACATCTATTCGCACCTTGTTGAGCATTGCGGCGATGCAAGATCTAGAGCTTGAGCAGTTAGATGTAAAAATGGCCTTTTTACATGGGGAGTTTGAGGAGGAGATCTACATGCGCCAACCTGAAGGGTTTGTAGTCGAGGGTAAGGAGGATCATGTTTGCCTGTTGAAGAGGTCCTTGTATGGTTTGAAGCAGTCACCTCGACAGTGGTATAAAAGGTTCGACACTTTTATGGTTACCCGTGGTTTTGTCAGGAGCGAATTTGATAGTTGTGTCTACTTGAAGGGTTGTAGTGATGACACATTGATATATCTTGTACTATATGTCGATGATATGCTTGTGGCTGCGAAAGATATCAATGATGTCAACCAGGTGAAATTGATGTTGCAAAGTGAGTTTGAGATGAAGGACTTAGGTGCTGCGAAGAAGATTCTGGGCATGGAGATTGAGCGTGATCGAAAGAAGGGACTCTTGTACTTGTCACAAGAAAAGTATGTGAAGAGGGTTTTGGAACGGTTCAATATGAAGAATGCCAAATCTGTAAGTACTTCTTTAGCTTCTCATTTTCGGTTATCTTCTTTAGATAGTCCCAAGTCTAAAGATGATATGGAGTATATGTCTCGTGTTCCATATTCGAATGCTGTTGGGTGTATTATGTACGCTATGGTTTGTACTCGGCCGGATATTGCTCAGGCAGTGAGCGTGGTAAGTCCATACATGGGGAATCGGGGAAAGGAGCATTGGAATGCTGTTAAGTGGATTCTGCGATACTTGAGTGGTACACCGGGTCTATGCATTGTATATGGCAAGAACAATGACGGTTTTGTTGGGTATGTTGATTCAGATTGGGGCGGAAATCTTGATGACAGAAAATCTACAACGGGGTATGTGTTTTGTCTTGGTGGTTCTGCGGTTAGTTGGAAATCTGGATTGCAGGAAGTCACGGCGTTGTCTGCTGCCGAGGATGAGTATATGGCTATAACAGAGGCGGTCAAGGAAGCCAAATGGCTTGGTAGGTTGGTTCGTGAACTTGGTATTATTCAAGGTGCTCCTGAGGTCTTCAGTGATAGCCAAAGTGCTATATGTTTGGCGAAGAATCAGAATTCTTTTCATAGAAGAACGAAGCACATTGATATAAAGTATCATTTTGTGAGGACTACAATAGCGAATGGTGAAGTGGGTCTAAAGAAAGTTGATACAGTTGACAACCCGACGGATATGTTGACTAAGCCTGTGCAGATTGCTAAGTTTGAGCATTGCTTGAACTTAGTGGGTATTACTAGTCATTGATGCTCTACGGGGCAGAGGCGGCGAAGAGGGATAGGGATGTTCCCTTGGTTCACTAGTTTTTTCTTCAGGATTGATCGTCAAGGTGGAAAATTGTTGAGTTTGGGTGACTCTCAATTGGTTTTGGCGAAATCCGGCACAACAGGCGATTTGGGCGATCGCCCATGATGGTTCTGGGCGACCGCGCACATCGCTGTTACAGAAGACGGAATCGACTGATGCTTTGGGCGGTTGCGCACTTGGCTTTTGGGCGAGCGCCCACTTTGACGGGCTGAAAATAGTCGGGTTCCTGGTAGGTCAGTTTTAGGGTTAAAAACATTAAACTCTTATTAAGACCTTGTGCCGTTTTTCATACCTAGAGATACAGAGAGAAATAGCTAGGGTTTAGACTATTGAGGGATTGTGAGATTGTGTGATTGATCATCACCTTGTAATCTCCTTGTACTCTTGATTGGTTATAGTGGATTGTTCTTCGTCGCCCGTGGTTTTTTACTCTTCTTGTTTAGAAGGGTTTTCCACGTAAATCTTTGTGTTCTTTGTTTTCAGTTTTGTTTTCGCTTTGCTAGTTTGTGCTTGGATCTTTGCAAGATAAGCAATTGTTAGACCTTAAATCCTAACAATATCTACCTGATGTAGATGTTCTTGATGGTATTGGTATTTTGAAATTAGTATTTGTATTTTTGTTGAAAGATTTTGATCTTTTGAACTTTAGATCTACTGATCCATCTTCATATTGTATGATTTGTTCTAAATCGTTTGTTTGTTTTTGTTCTTTAATTGGGACGGTCCTAGAAGGATATGTCCATTTGTCTGGTAAAGTAATATCATTCCATTTAATTGTTTTAGGGATATTAATATTAGCTTTTGTTTTATCTACTTCCCAAAATATGGTTTCTCCTATTTTGGTTTTTTTATTGAATGCATTTGGACAACGTCCTGTATTCATTACTTTGAAATGTAGTCTATAAAACATTTCGTATACATGTGATCCTTTTTCATGTGATAATTGTGTGTTAAGATATCCAAGGTTAAGATATCCAGGATGTGAGAATCAGTTAAGGAAATTGTGAAATTTGGATAAATATTGAAATGAATTAGTCCATTTGTTAAACTTGTTTCGATGGCTCCTAATAAAGAGTCTATGTAATTTAGATGTCTAGCATCTCTTAGAGCTATTTGTATGCTTGTGTTTAATCCTTCCATTGTTAATGGTTTGATTGCGACTTGAACTAGTCCTATGTGTAAAAATTTGTATCCTTGAGAGATATATTTTTTTATTGATGATTTTGAGAATAAACTCATGGTTTGATTGTTGGAAAATAAGGGAATGATTGCTTCTTTTGTTTTAATTGCTAGTATTGACTTAATGTCGAAAATTCCTTTGTCTTTATAAATTTCTGAATTTGAAATCAGAGGGGGTTTCCAATTTGTTAAAATTTGTGTATTCCATGTAATTTCTTTTGATAATATGTTTTGATTATTTTCTATTTCATCATTTTCAATTTGTATATTATAATCTTCCATTTGATCTTTGTTTCCAGGGGGCCTTCTATTCGTAAAACTACCTAACCAACTCATCGTTTACTATTTTCGTCTTGCCTGTCGGATTATTTGTCTTGCCTTTCGGATTTTCGGATGCACGACTTACACTCCTAATGCGTGACTTAGACCTACCGACTCTCGGGACAACTCCAACCCTCGGGACTATTAAATAAATGACTAGGTTACTTTGAGTTTTGTTGAATATTAAGCTCTGATACCAATGGATCAGAGTGGATCGATTCTAACATAAAATTTGAAGATAATAAATGATGATAATAAATCAAAAATAAGTATCAAACTGAAATTTGCGGAATGAATAGTAACCCGTGAATAGTAACTTTTGAAAAATTTTGTAAAATAATTTGTAAGTAACTATTGATAAACAATTCTAAATACTATATATATATATATATATACTCGCCCTTCGTCTCAGCCCACTTGACCCTTATTTTTATTTTGGTCCGTCCCAGCTTATTTGACACTCTTCAAAATAGCTTACTTTTTATAATTTTATATTCACTTTACCTCACCCCTCATTCTATCTCTTCATTTTCCACTACTCAATTTACTCAACCAACACTACTATTTACCCTATTCATTCTCTCTCTTTATTTTCTATTACACATAAATTATTTTTATTTAATTTTTGTGCTTAAAGTTGTCAAGTTAGGTGGGACGGAATGAGTAGATATAATATTTCTTTCTCTCCCACACACACACTTTCACTCACTTGCTGTTTACTACTCCTCCGTCCCAGCCTAAGAGTCTGAGTTTGACTTTACACGGAGATTAAGAAAAAGTAAATGTTGTGAGTATGAAAAAGTATGTAAGAGAAAGTAGGAGAGATAAAGTGGGTAGAGAGTTTTTGTTGTGAGAATGATAAGTGGGTCCCATAGTCCATTTTAGGTAATAAAGCAACTAAGAACCTTAGGCTGGAACAGACCAAAAAAGAAAGTAAGAACCTTAAGCTGGGACGGACGGAGGGAGTATTATAATTATTTTTTGTTTGTTGGTATGTTCGCAGACTGAATTTAGTTCACTCCACACACATACAAGGCAGGGGCGGACCTACAATGTGGGGTGCACGTGCACATGTTAGCATGTAGGAAAAAAATTGTATTGAGACTAGATATATTAAAAGTGGTCTAAAGGCATGCTTGTGTGTGGATGAGGGCTGGGTTTGGACTTTGGATCCCAGCATCTGAACCTGTCTCCTCCATTTAGTTTTGGCAAAACTTTGTTTTTAGTGTTATAATTAAATTTACTTGTAGCTTTTTCAATTCAATGATGTTTTATTTAAATTTAACTACTGTATTTCTAATTTGATTTAATTAATATTTTCATTCTAAATTGGATGTTTAGTCATTATTATTTTGAGATTAATGTTCATTTTTTATTAAAATATGTAATTTATTGCTTCTTTGAACACACACACACACAGTATTATTTTAATTTAAAGTTATTTAATTGGTTTAATTAGAAAATTAATAAAAAATTAATCATGTTTGGTTCCTATATACATATTGTGCCGGTTAATAACAAATTACATAAAAAATACTTATATTTTGATTTCTCTTTCTTTTTCTATTTATATTAATTTTTTTTACTGTAATCGCAAAGATTAACTTTAGAAAAACATTAGTGTAATTGTACACCCGTTGAGTAAAAGTTCTAGGCCCGCCACTGATACAAGGCTAAGAACGCATTCTTCAAGCTCTATAATGTATACACATAGAAAATGTTTATTACTCTCCCCAATCTTAAAATAATAATAAGAGTTATCTCCGTTATAGCTGCTTTGCCAAACAATTTTTTTTTAAATACTTTTTAATTGTTTGTATATTGCTTGAATGAAGTAAGAAATGACAAAACCTTAAGTGAGAACACCAAAACCTGTCTCATAGTAGAGACGGGTCATAGATCCGGGTTATTGGTGTGTTTTTGACCCACGATTCGGATCCATGACCCGCATAATTTTTTTCTTTAAATTTTTTTATATGTTTTTTGGTGTTTTTTTCCGTTTGCCAAAAGTAATAGTTAGTATAACTAAATGTAACAAACGTGTTACTTATATGTAACAATTTGTATACATAAAAAAGTAATAGTTTTTTTTTTTCTTCATTTGCCAAAAGTAATACTTATTATAACTAAAAATGTAACAAACGTGTTACTTATATGTAACAGTGTTTATACATAATTGTAACACATATGTATAGAAAAGTAATAATTCAACACTTTACACTTTAAAACTAAAAACACTTGTGTTAGTAACATTGTAAAAACTAAGAAAGTAACAATAAATGAATGTTACATTATACAAGTATAATGTAATATCCATATGTTTTAAAATAATAAATTACAATGAGTTCAATTTATCATGATACATGTAAAAGTATCACATTACCTATAGAAATCTGTTACAATTTCGTCTACTAAAGTGTTACATTTACTTGCACAAACAATTACATTCATGTATATAAGTTGTTATTTTTCAAACGTTACTTTCTTTCAAAAAATAAAATCAAAATACTCAAAAAAGTTTATTATGCAAAAATTACTATTACATTTCAGTATAAAGATAATTACATTAATTATTGTTAGTGTTACACGTATTTATAGTTAGTATTACAGTTGAAAGATGAGTAAAATAAAGTATTTTTTTGTAAAAAAAGTGTTACGTTTACTTATAAACAATGTTAATTATAAGTAACACAGTTGTTACATTTAGTTATACTAAGTAGTACTTTTGGCAAACGAAAATAACAGCAAAAAAATATAAAAACTTAAAAGAAAAATTGCAGAAGTCTCGCTGCCACGTGACAGATTTTGAGTGTAGCATGGGTTAGGATCTTTCGCGAAAAATTTGTACACGAGTCATGGATCGACCCGTCTCTATTATGAGATGAATCTAGGTATTCTAATAAGAGACCGCGTCAAATGAAATTGCAGAAGTCTCGTTGTTAGTACAAGCAAATAGAAAAAAACTATACATTTCCAATTCTAAATTTATTTATGTTGAAGCAAATTGGTAACATAAGATTGAATTTACTGCCAATATGTTCTCTACGTTAGTGAAATTTCTTATCGCAATTTTTATTTGAGCAAGTCTCCTGTGAGAACAAGGGGATCCGTCTCATGGTAGACACGAGTTATTTTTGACTCATGACCCGGTCTTGCCCATTGCCCCCCCCCATTTTTTTTCCGACTTTTCCGTCGTTTACCAAAAGTAATAGTTATCATAACTTAATGTAATGACTGTATACATATAAAGTAACATTGTTCATAAGTAAACGTAACACCTGTTTTACAAAAACAAAAACTCGTTTTACCCATTTTTTCAAATGTAATACTAACTATAATTACGTGTAACCCAAACAATATTTAAATGTAATTATCATTTATACTGAAATGTAATAGTGCTTTTGCAAAAATGTAAAATATTGTGTATTTTGATTTAATTTTTTGAAAGAGAGTAATATTTGAAAAGTAACAACTCATATGCATGAATGTAATTGTTTGTACAAGTAAATGTAACACTTTAATAAAATAAATTATAACATATTTCTATAGATAATGTAATACTTTTACATGTAATACTAAGTGTTTTTAGCTCTAAAAATGTAAATGGTTGAATTATTACTTTTTCTATACATATGTGTTACAATTTTGTATAAACACTGTTATATATAAGTAATACGTTCGTTACATATTAGTTGTAATAAGTATTACTTTTGGCAAACGAAAAAAAACATAAAAAAAAAACATTGTTACTTTTTCTGTATATATGTATTACTTTTATGTATACAAGCTGTTACATTTAGTTATAGTAACTATTACTTTTGACAAACCAAAAAAAAAAAAAGCAAAAAAAAAAAGAGCAAATTTTTTTTTTACCTATGAGAGGCTGTCACGTAGATGACACTGACACCGATTCTACGTTAGTAGATGAGACTGACATCGATTCCATGTTCGTAGATGATACTGAGATTGATTCCATCCCAGTAGATTTGCCTCGACTGAAATGGGCATCAGCTTATGGGTTGCGGGTTAAGGATGTCGTCGACCTTGAGGCTCCGGTCAAAATTGAAACTCCGACCGGGCCGTTGATTCCCCCGAATTGGATTGAAGAAAGCCACAAGACCTGGATTCGCATTCTTGCGTGGCGGGTTCCGTCGGTGAAATTGGTCTATCCAGATTATTTTGAAGTTCAGGTATTATCTCAGTTACTCTTTTTAATTTTTGTCATGTCTATCTATATGCTGCTGTTTGTACGTGTTCGTTTTCTGTTGTGTTCATCTAGCTATAATATGCCAGTTTCTATCAAAGGATTTCTGGTATGTTTGATTATGTATGGTTTTGATCAGTAGCATTGTTTTGTGTGATTTGATCAGTAGCATTTGCTTTATGTTTGATCAGTTCCCTTTGCTTGATTTGATTTGATTTCTGTGTATGTGTCTATGGATTACTTGATACAATTCATCATATGCTTGATTGTATTTGAATTGGTTGCTCTACTGATGCCATTTACATTGCATTGCATTTCTAAGCTGTATGTGATCATGATACTGAGTTCTATTATTCGGTGTGTGATGAAATTGTCTTCATAAATGAGTTTAATGATTCACTAGAAAAGAGTTTCATAATGCTTGCTTACATACAAAAGAGTTTCAAACTGTATTTACACAAAAAGAGCTTCATACTCTGTCTTCACAAAAGAGCTTCATACACTGTTTTTACAAAAGAGATTCATAAACAGTCTTTACAAAAAGTGCATACACTGTCTTTACAAAAGAGTTTCATAAACAGTCTTTACAAAAAGTTCCTTCAACGCCTTGTCTTCATTTCACATGTAGCCCAACTCCACCATCAGATTATTGATGACGTGTGCTTGTTTATGTTGCATTAGGTACTCCACAGTCTCTCTAACAAGTTCATTTTGCACATATAATTCTATCGGAAGTTGTCCTCTCTCTAATGCATCTTTATTCAAATGAGGCAAATGAAAGTTATTACCTCCCTTGGCTGTCATTATCTCGATCATGCATGCTTGTAATGATATGAATATCTTATTCAAGGTTGATGCATCTAACTTGTTATAGGCCTCGTGAACATCATTCAATAGTTCATCAACGTTTTTGCATGCTGTTTCTGTTTGTAATGACCGAATTGCCCTAAAAAACCCAAGTCTAGTACATTTAGGTCAGGTGAGTTAGGTGGCTGGAAAGCGAGGGTAATGTTAAAACCATCTGAACTCGCAACAGCCCAAAAGTTCTCATCGTCATTGTTTATATGAGGCCTTGCATTATCCCATTGAATCGTGATGTTCTTGCTTGCATTTGCAGGCCATACACGCTTGATTGCGGGTACTATTTTGTTAATTAGAGTGTCTTTAACCAACGCTTTTGTTATTGACTCAATGGGTTTAGTGACCAGTGTTCCCTTAAGTCTGTTTTTGCTATTCCTTTTTGCCGGCTCTATAAAAGTAAAAGGAAATATCCCAATTTTCCCATAAAAAATAACCTCTCCATCACTCCCAAACACGGGCCTAGCAGCTCCAGAAATGAACATAACTTTTGAAATAAATCTTTTTGATTTGCATGTCCTATAAGGATCGGTTTCCTCGGGCAAGAGATAGTACTTCTCACTTGCACTAGACAATTGGAACCATTTTTCATCTACGTGAACATCATGATGCATATCCTTAAATTTTGTTAAATCTAGCACATTATCATGCATCAATTTAGAAAGTGAGAATTGTAACCTTTGGTATTTGTTGGCTGTTGTTAGTTGTGGCTTGATTGCATTTGTGTGCCTTCGAATAGTTCCATTTTTTGCCCATCTTCCAACTGTGCTCTTACTCATACCAAGTTTTTGAGATAGTCTCCTTATTGTGCACCTTGATTTGAGTGGTATTTGTTTGACTGCATCCGAGTCTATCACCTTCTTTGGATTGCTCTTCTTCCCATGCCTTTTTGCTCTAACATCGATGGGAAGACCTGCTGCTTTTTGAGCTCGAACAAGTGCCCAGATTTTGCCAATAGTTCTTGTGCTAACTGCCCACTTTTTGGAAGCTTCATCAGCTTTAAAGCGATTCACCTGTCCAACAGTATGATGCTCAAGTAGAAATTCAGCAATACACTGCCTCTTAGAATCTGACAAATCTTTTCCTCTCATCTGTAAAATGTTTTTGATATGTTTTTATCTTGTAAATGTTGTAAATTTTCTTAAACTGGAGTACAAATAGGCTTGGTTATGTAATGAAAAAAATTTAGGATTTCCCTCCATTCAAGTTTAAATTTCCCTCATGTTAATTGGTGTAAATACTGTGTGTTAGTCCTTGAAAAACAAGGAGGTTAAATTTGGTGGTTTTTTTTAAGTTTCCCTCCAAGTACAAGATGACAGGAGCTTGTGATGTGATCTTTGCAAGTGGGTGAGAGTGGGGGACAGCCTCTTCCAGGGAAAATGAAGAAAAATTAACTTTTGGGTTAATTTTTTCTCTCTCTTCTAATTTTTTCCCACTTTCCTTTGTTTATTCATTGTTTGAATGTTTTCTTAATCACCGTGCAAAGTCAAACTCAGAATAATAAACTGGGACGGAGGGAGTATTAATTATATCATATTATAAATTATATTCACATTATTTTTTATTCAAATACACAATAAGTACTTATTTTGGGATGGAAAGAAAAAAACCCGCCCTTAGCTTATACTCCCTTCGTCCCACCTCACTTGAGACCTAAGAGGTGGATACAATAACTAAGGAAAAAGAATAAAATAAAAAAAATATGTGGTAGAAAATGAAGAGAGAGAATGAGTGGGGTTAATAGTAGGCTGATTGAATGAATTGTATGGTGGAAAATGAGGAGAGAGAATGAGTGGGTGAGATAGATTGAATATAAATTATAAAAAATTACCATTTTAGGAAGTTTCAAATGATATGGGACGGACCAAAATGAAAATAAGTCTCAAGTAAGGTGGGATGGAGGGAGTACATGTGCTAGACATGAACACATTATAAATAAACAATGGAAGCATAAACAGTGGCGTATCCAGGATTTACAGTGAGGGAGGTCAAAAAATTATATAGAAAAGATATAAAAAAAAAAAGTACACTAAAAAATGACAATAAAAACCACACATATAAAGCCTTTTTTCAAACGAATTAAAAGTTTGATAATATAATAAGAAAAGAGTTACATAAGTGGTTTCCTATTAGGCTCTTGGGTATTAGGCGTTTCAGGATTTGGATTTGGGACACTAGAATCGGGGATGATAGGCTCTTGAGCTTGAGGCTCTTGAGCTTGAGGCACTTCAGAATTTGGATTTTGGGTATTATGGTCTAGGACGTTAGACTCTTGAACTTGAGGCTCTCCATTACGTTGTGAATGTTTCAATTTCTTGAAATAGTTTTCGAGCACTGCTTCAAAATGCGTACAAACCAAATTAACAAACAGATCAACAAAGCCACAGGCCATAAAACCACAACAACAAGGCGCCCACAACAACAAGGCCACTGGCCATAAACAAACACCCAACAAGGCCATTGGCCCACAACAACAAGGCCACTGGCCATAAATGTTGGTGTTATGCCCTAGGCATGTTGTTTGTAAAACAAATGTTATTATTTATAAAGATATTGAACGTTTGATTATTATGTCTTTTGCATGTTTATTATAATAATCCCCGTCCCTGATAATTATGATTAATTATTAGTATAAGTTTAATAGATAATCATATGATGATTATGGTGTATGGGATACAATTAGACTTATGTGTTAGATCAATTGCAAACACAAATAATTTGGTACATTCCATAAATAAAATCATAACTATGACATTAATATAAAGTATGGTCAAAATAGTCAATGTGTAGAATTCATGAAATGTTATTTATCTATCTTTGATGGGCAAGATGGTAAATCAACATTGCTTTGGAAATGAATAGGTATGGTCCCTATTTGAAGTGTCACCATGTTTACTATATAAAGGCCCCTCCATCAAGCCTTAAACATACTTGATTCTTACTTTTCTCTCTACATACTCTCTTCATAATTATCTAGAAGAAATTCTGAGAAACTTAAGAGACACTCTCATTTAGAAGATCATCTCCCTACATCTTCATCATCCTTAATCTCCCTTCAAGACACAATAATGGATTCAACAGGTATACATTTATTACATGCTTCCGCTTCATCTTTCCTCTTTCTCTTACTTTAATATGAGTGTGGCATTCAGGGATTAAAATTTTTCTTTCAATTGGTATCAGAGCCCCGCTCATTATTTAGTTTGAGTTTGAGTTCTTGTATTAAGAAAAAGCATTAAACCGCTTTAACTATGATTCATTTTCCCTGTTGAATCTTAAGGTTTTTGATGTCGATTAGGGACTCTAATTCGTTAATAAAGTGCTGATGATCTTCATCTAAATTAAGTAAATGGTTTGAAAAGTTTTGTTCTTTAAAATGGTTCATGTGAGACTATCCCTTAAAAGCATGGTTTATGTTGTAATGAACATATCATAAGGATCTACTCACTTGATTCCACTAATTTAAAGCAAGATTATCCCTATATAACGTGGTTTTATGTTTTAAATACATACCATGTGGATCTACTTGCAATTCATTGATTTTGGGAAATTTTTAAACAAAATTCAGAAGTGCAGAATTCGCCTTGCTCGGCCGAGTCCTTTGTTCTGCTCGGCCGAGCATATGAAAAGGCGCGAACTGCTCGGCCGAGTCCTTTGTTTTGCTTGGCCGAGCAGATGAACAGGCGCCAAAATTGACATAAACCGGTTGGATCTTTGGTCGAGTCCGGTTCGGTTCTCTTGATAATCCGGTCGGGTTTTTGGCTATGCCCGGTCGGACCAAGAATTGCACGGCCGAGCGTTGGGATTTGCTCGGCCGCACATTGTATGTCAACAAGGGCAAAATGTTCTGATTAAAAGTGCTCGGCCGTGTCCTCTGTTCTGCTCGGCCGAGCAGATCAATTTTCAAATAATCTGATTTAAAGTGCTCGGCCGAGCACTTTCCTTGACTCGGTCGAGCAGTCACTGTTCACAGATTTTTGGAAAAATACTTATTTTCTGTACAACTTTTGTTTCCCTTGGACAAAACATTAATTTTTCAAACCTTAAAGCCCTGATTAATTATATGCTTAAATAATTTTATTCATTATTTAAATAATATTATCACCTAAGTGATTAACGTTATTTAAATGCAAAATTATTAAAGTGTTGAATGTTTAAGATATGAATGACTTGAATTTTCCAAAGAAGATCTTGACATTTGACTAACGATGGTATATCAGGCTGGAAACCTTGACTGGTCTCCTCAACCATCCGAACGGATTGGTGGAACGACTAAGGTTGAACAACGCCACGTACTAAGAAAGTCTTAAGCATTCTTGTGATGACATATAAAATGAACATTTGGTAATTTTATTAAATGCTTAAGACTACCCAAAGGAAGATTAAGCATTTAATCAAATATTGTTCAAATTACTTGTCATCTAAAGTAGTTATTTATGAGTCAATTCGCAATCCAAAGATTAGTTTTGATGTCATGTTAATTGCTTTATTGATGGATTTCATTTGATATAATTAATATTTTAATTCATAATGTAGTTACTTATTATTGTTTTGTATTCATTCTTGTTCTCGATTCCCAGATTTACTTAACGCTTCTTCTATTACTGCTGCGATGAGCACAATTCCAATGCTTAATGGGACAAACTTTAAAACTTGGAAAAAAAAAATTACTATGATCTTGGGCTGCATGGACATAGACCTCGCATTTAGGGAGCCAATTCCTCTTCTTCTTAGTGAAGATAGCACCGCTGAGGATCGCTTGAACTTTGAGAAGTGGAAACGCTCTAATCGCGTAAGTCTTATGATCATGAAAAATGTTGTCCCGGAGGCATTTCTTAACAGTGTCCCCGAGGACGTTGATGCTAAGACCTTTCTGGAAACCCTTGAGCGGCGCTTTGCTAAAAGCGAAAAGTCGGAAACAAGTTCTACCCTAAGGAAACTTGTTTCCATGAAGTACAAGGGTACCGGGAACTTAAGGGAGTATATTTTAGAAATGCTTCACTTATCAACTAAACTAAAAGGACTTAAGTTAGAGATATCGGAAGATCTTCTCGTCCATTTAGTGTTGATTTCTCTTCCTCCTCAGTTTGGTCACTTTGAGGTGACCTATAATTGTCAGAAAGACAAGTGGGATATTAATGAATTAATCTCACATCTGACACAAGAGGAAGATAGGTTGAAGCAATCTAAAATTGAAAGTGCTCACTTAGCATCTACCTCTTCTCATGGGACTAAGAGAAGAGGAAGGAAATTGCGGTAACAAGCAATAAGAAGCCTAAAGGATCATCTGATGATCGTAAGGAAAAGAAGTGCTTCTTTTGCAAGGACCCGAGTCATATGAAGTACGACTGCCCTAAGTATCACGCTTGGCGTGCTAAGAAAGGTATGTCATTTGGTCTTGTTTGTACTGAGGCTAATTTAGTTTCAATTCCTACATATACATGGTGGTTGGATTCTGGTGCAACAACTCACATTAGTATGTCTATGCAGGGTTGCCTGAATTACCGAAGACCCAGTGAAGATGAAAGATTCATCTATATGGGAGCTGGGAACCGGTAGAAGTCATAGGCATTGGAACCTTTAGATTGTTATTAAGTACAGGATATTATTTTGTATTAAATAATACTTTTATTGTACCTTCGTTTAGAAGGAATTTAATATCTATCACTGTTTTGGACAAAGAGGGTTACTCTTGTTCATTTGGTAATAATAGATGTGATTTATATTTCAATTCCATTATTGTTGGTACTAGTACTTTATCGAGTAGTGATAATCTTTATTTGCTTAACACTACTCAAACAATCAATGAGTCCCACAACAATGAAACTAAAACTAAAAAGCGAAAGTTTTCAAGTGAAAATTCTTATACCTTATGGCATAGGCGTTTAGGTCATATCTCCAAAAGGAGAATTGACAAGCTTGTGTCTGGGGGAATCATAAATAAACTTGATGTTCCTGAAAAGGACTTTTGCATTGAATGCCTAAAAGGAAAGTTTACAAACTCGAAAAGAAAGGTATCCTCGAGAGCCTTAAGCGTCTTAGTGTTGGTGTTGGTGCCCTAGGCACGGTTGTTAAACGTTGTATAAGTTATCATTTTATTCATGATGATAAAGAGATAATAAGATTATTATTGTTGCTCATGTTTGCTTATAATAATCTCCGTCCCTAGAGCTTGTTAAGCACTAGTATAAAGGCTAAATGATCATGGGATGATCATGTTAGATTTATGGGTACTTGTTTGGAACAAGGTACTGGACATGACCCGCGGTATGAGATTTATGTCATGGTCGATGTCATATATAAATCTCATATTAGTTATGTCATTTGAATCCTTAGACATGAAGTTATTATAGTCTTCCACTTGATGAACATTATGTTTGACATATTCAAACGCTGCCTTAACACGGTAGTTATAAAGGGTATGATTGGCATGATTGGATTCACGTAGGGAAGAATAATAAGCCAAATGGATTTGTCCCTCTTCGGAGAGATGTCAAGCTTGGGCCCCTCGAAGGAATGATGTTGGTGAAATGTTTGGCCAAACTCAAATGGATTGATTGGATCAATGTCATTTGGATTATCAACATATTCGGGATCGAGAAAAGTATTGAACAATACAAGTTGACTTGTTGACCTGACTTGTGTTGAATGACATCGTGGACAAAGGGATTATGACATGTTCTAAAAGGAATGCGAACTTGTATCTAGTTACACTATTTGGGTAGGTATGACGGTTTTGCTAGAACCTAATCATATCTTATGGGTTCATGTTTGAACCCATTGCCAACTTAGTGTAATCCTAGAGGGTCACACACAAATAGAACGAATCGTAAAGGACTAAATGTGAATTATGGAAAATATCAGCTTTTTGGCTCTGGCACGGTCGTACGCTTTAAGTGGCACGGTCGTGCCAAAATATCACCAAGGCAACCTCTCGGCACATTTGGCACGACCGTGCCAATTAACAAGCACGACCGTGCCAAGATGGGCGGCTGAATTTCACGCGGGCTAGATGGCACGGCCGTGCCAGATTGTGAGCACGACCGTGCCAGTTATGTCGGCCAGAATATTTTGTTGCCTAATTTGGTGACGGGATTTAGGTTTCCTAAGTCCTTAAGGGTTAAGGATTAGGACCTATTTAAGGATCCTTTTTACAGCCATTAGCATGATGATTATGAGTGCCTCCATAAGGTTTTGAGAGATTTTTTTTCTTGTTCTAAGATCCAAAAGGTGAAGAACAAGAATATTCATAATTCCATATAGTTCTTACAATTGTGAAAGCGTGTTTCATAATTTGGTCTAGCAACCAAGATCAAGTGTTCTTGATATTCGTTCGTGGTGTGGATACCGCTAGAAGGTGAAACTTATCATCTTCATAAGTTCGTGATTCTTGCTTTGTTCGTGATCAAGATTTCAAGCCTCCATCGAATTCAAGGTTGCAAAATCAAAGGCATCAAGGGTTAGTATTCTAGTATTCATTATGTTGTATTTGACTTAATCATATGAATAGATCTATGGGCTTTGGGTTTCATAAATTTTTAAATGCTTAATTCCGCTGCGCATGTTACTACGAAACCCAACAGTGGTATCAGAGGCCCGTTCATGTTGATTATTTCAATACATAATCATGTTGTGTGTATATAAATTTTTTATGTGCCTAGCATGATTTGAATATTGGGATTATGATGTTTATGTGGTCTATACGTTTTATGTGGTTTATTGTTTTATAAACTTTAATCGCACTGTTCAATCGCAATTAAAATTATGGTGGATTTAAAGTTGTTTGGATTATCAATTTTTGATTGGATCAAAGTTTTGATATTATAGGGATTCAAGAATAAATCGTTTATTCAAGGTTTTGATGATCATGGTGATTGGATCACCAAGAACACCAAATCCTAATTGAATCGGGAAAACAATTTTGAGATAAATTTTGGAACTTTAAAAATTTGGATTTTCGCAAGGGGTCCGACCGGACCCAAGCCTTGACCCGGCCGGACCTAGGGTTTGGCGCGGGGGTAGGGTTTGAGTTTTGGGTGTGGATCTTGGGTTTAAATCTCCTATTTGTTTTAGTCTTGTGATTCTAAGATTAGTTCAAGGTTTGGATGGCTAATATACGTTCATCGAGATTGTGTTTCCCAAACTTGATCGCAATCAAGGTTTCAAAGATAAAACGAAATTAGAATTATGAAGAGTTCATAATTGCTAAAATTGAGAAACAAAGTTCTTGATTCAATGATTGGAGATCCATGTGGAATTGTGAATGCAATTGGCCTACGTTCATCGAGACCATCTATTGCTTAGTTTCGGCCACATGGACTACTTTCTTGGTTTCTTGAATTAGTGCGGAATTGTGGTTGCCAATGGCTTAGTTCGGCCGCACTTCTTGTTGTCTTGATTTGGAGATGATGACCAAAGTTCAAATAATCTCATCCTCATAATAATAGAGAAACTAATGACACATAAATATTATGCTTAAATTAATGGAGATTAATTTAGTGGCTAAACTTGATGCGTAACATGTTTATCTTGTGTGCTCATAAATATGTTGTATGCTATATGTGATGAACCTTCAAAGAAAGTTTTAAGTTCTTTTTGCCACGCCATGATTAAAACACTTGTAAGTACAAGGGTATTTTCATGTGGGCTCGCCAAAGCGAGGTGCATTGATTTTACTTTTGTATGAGCAAGATGAGTGAATAAGAGTTTCCTATGCGTTTAAAATGGTTGGACTTAATAAGGCGTCAAAACAGTTTTGGGCCTAGGCAAAAGATGAGATTAAACATGCTTTTGAAATTGGATCACTAAGAATCATATGAGATATGATTGACAAGAAATTGTCTACCTAATTAATTTGATTTTGAGCGGTCCGCCTCCGTGGACTCAAGATTAAATTAAAGTTGGATCTTAGCCCAATTTAAAAGAGTCTCATGAAAGGATCTAAGAGTCATATGAGATATGATTGACAGGGTTGTCTACCTAATTAATTTAGTTTTGAGCGGTGCGCCAAAGCGTACTCAAAATTAAGTTAAAGTTGGATCTTAGCCCATTTAAATTATATCATACATTGGATGTATATGAAGGTTATATAATTTAGTGGGAGTATTTTGGAAAATACATTATTTATCTCTTTAATGAGATTGGTACTTGTAAAATTTTGGAAATTTTGCATGAGTTGTAGATAATGACAACTAACTTCGTTGCGATCAATCCTTTAGAAGGATGAGCTTCAAAGAGAATGGTACAAACTTCATGGATTGGATCCTGAGCCTAAGAATGGTTCTAAGGCAAGAAGATGGGTTGTACATTCTTGATGGGCCAATTCCTAAAGAACCTAATGCCGGAATAGACAATCACAAGAATCATGAGTATGATTCTAGGAATGTGAGTTGTCTCAAGCTCACGATTATGTTCTCAAAACTTCAACAAAGTTTGGAACTTTGGAAGCCTATTAGATAGGCGTGGAGTTGAGTCACATGTTTCAAAGAGCAATCTAGGCAAGAAAGGTATAAAACCATTATTGCATTCACTTCATGCAAAGGAGTAAAGGGCAATAAGTGGAACCTCACATGCTTAAGATAAAGGCTACATAGAGCATCTTGAGAAACTTGGTTGTCCAATTGGATTGGAGCAAGCCACGAATCTCATTCTTGATTCATTGTTCAAATGTTATGATCACTTAGTGATGAACTATAACATGCTTGGAATGAATAAGAATCTCTCCGAGTTGCATGATATGCTGAAAAACTGCGGAGATGAAGATAATGGAGAAAGGTTCTCCAATACTCATGGTTCATGATGGAAAGGAGGCCAAATGCCAAAAAGAAAGGTAAGACAGACTTGTCAAGCCTAAAGGAAATAATTATGGTTAAAATAATAACTCTAAATTGATGCAATTTGGTAAAGTGGCAATTGGATTGATCATCTAAAATTATAGTCAAAATTCTGGATGATCAATAAAAGAAATGGTAGTGGGACTACCGCTTGGAAATATTTATGTTATAAATTAATCTTTCTAAATTTAATTATTGGGTATTGGATATCGCAATAATTAATAAATTGAAAGACTGCTTATAGTAAAGTTTGATCTATGAATGGTAATGATGCAATGGTTGCAACATTATTCATAGAGCACTTGTAAAGTGGCTTTACTAACGAAGTAGGAAACATTATTTTGTTATAAGATAATGAAGGATATTAATTTCTTATTTGGAATAAGAAAAATGCTTTATTTATTATGATTTACTTCATTGTGTTATCATATAAATAAATCTTATATCCTAAATCTTGAAGAACAAAATAATAAAGACTATAACATAAATAATTAAAATTCTTTATGCATTATTGTTTTGATCAAATAAATGAGAAATGCATATCTAAAATTCTATTGGACGGAGTTTTAAGTCATATGATTTGGAATCACATGATTTATGCAAATCTTATTTACTTGTACCAAGACATCTTTTACTATGATTGGCAAAAGGCTAATATCTTAATTGACCTAATACATTTTGATGTGTATGGTGCATTAAGAAGCAATGCTAAAAGAAATTTTTATTATACTTGGTAAAACTATTCAAAGATTCTGATTGGATCATGATGACGAATAATTGAACCAAGAATTTGACAGTCATCATTAAAGTTGTGAAATGGTTTCACAAATTAACTTCACTAAGAACATCATTTTAAATGATGTGTCTGCATGGAAGTATAAGAACCTTATTCGATATGGTTAATCGGATGACTAAGTCAAATAGATCTTCCGTTATTTGTTTTGGGGTTATGTATTACAAACCGCTGTAACTACACTAGTTTGAATTCCATCAAAAGAGGTTAGTTGGTGAAAGAAAACTCGGTTTGTCTTTCATAAAGATTTAAGAGGGTGAGACCTTTTTGAAAGGAGTTGTCTGGGACACACTCACATTTAAATCTAATAAATATATTTTCATGGGATATCCTAAGGAAACTTGAGGATATAATTTTACTCATAAGAAACAAATGGTTTGTTAATTATGATGATACTTTTCTAGATAAATGGTTTATCTCTAAAAGAATCAGTGGGAGTAAAATGTATCTCGAATGGTTCGAGACCTAGAAAATATATTTTAACCTAAGATGGAAGTTGAACAAGTTTTCACAAGGAGTGGTGAAAAGTCTGTTCAAGATATACAAGAACTTGCGTATGTGATAGGACACAATCTATTGCAATAAATATTGGATATTTCGAAATAGAAAGTGTTGAGGTAAAGTTCATTTGGAATGAAGTATTTACCATCTATCAAAGATGCAATATCAACTCCACATTTAGATTAATGGCTTTGAGTCATAAAATCTAAAAGGCAATTCATGTATAATAATCAAGTTTGGAACCTTGATCATTCTAACCTAAGGTGTAAAAACCAAAGGAGATGAATGACTTTTCTTGGAGAAAAACTTACATGGGTAGAAAGAAACTTATTAGAATTTTCATAGTCATATGTTCATGTTTGGAATATGAAATTTGGCAAAATGATGTCAAAACAAGCGTTCCTTAACGGAAACTCACTTAAGGATGTATTGGATACAACCTAAAGGTTTTTATTAGAAATAATATTGGTGCTATTGATCAAGCAAAGGAACCAAGAGCACATCCCAAATCCAAACACATACTTAGGCGTTCTCTTATCGTTCGAGAAATTGTTGATAAGGGAGACGTACATATATGCAAAGTACCTACTAATGATAACGTTACAGACACACTAAACAATGGGACTTCCATAAGCTAAGACATGATGGTCATGTTGGGTCCATGGGTATTGGATACCTAGGGAATTGGGCCTAGGGCAAGTGGGAGATTGTTGGTGTTGGTGCCCTAGGCACGGTTGTTAAACGTTGTATAAGTTATCATTTTATTCATGATGATAAAGAGATAATAAGATTATTATTGTTGCTCATGTTTGCTTATAATAATCTCCGTCCCTAGAGCTTGTTAAGCACTAGTATAAAGGCTAAATGATCATGGGATGATCATGTTAGATTTATGGGTACTTGTTTGGAACAAGGTACTGGACATGACCCGCGGTATGAGATTTATGTCATGGTCGATGTCATATATAAATCTCATATTAGTTATGTCATTTGAATCCTTAGACATGAAGTTATTATAGTCTTCCACTTGATGAACATTATGTTTGACATATTTAAACGCTGCCTTAACACGGTAGTTATAAAGGGTATGATTGGCATGATTGGATTCACGTAGGGAAGAATAATAAGCCAAATGGATTTGTCCCTCTTCGGAGAGATGTCAAGCTTGGGCCCCTCGAAGGAATGATGTTGGTGAAATGTTTGGCCAAACTCAAATGGATTGATTGGATCAATGTCATTTGGATTATCAACATATTCGGGATCGAGAAAAGTATTGAACAATACAAGTTGACTTGTTGACCATGACTTGTGTTCAATGACATCGTGGACAAAGGGATTATGACATGTTCTAAAAGGAATGCGAACTTGTATCTAGTTACACTATTTGGGTAGGTATGACGGTTTGCTAGAACCTAATCATATCTTATGGGTTCATGTTTGAACCCATTGCCAACTTAGTGTAATCCTAGAGGGTCACACACAAATAGAACGAATCATAAAGGACTAAATGGGAATTATGGAAAATATCAGCTTTTTGGCTCTGGCACGGTCGTGCCAAAATTTCACCAAGGCAACCTCTCGGCACATTTGGCACGACCGTGCCAATTAACAAGCACGACCGTGCCAAGATGGGCGGCTGAATTTCACGCGGGCTAGATGGCACGGCCGTGCCAGATTGTGAGCACGACCGTGCCAGTTATGTCGGCCAGAATATTTTGTTGCCTAATTTGGTGACGGGATTTAGGTTTCCTAAGTCCTTAAGGGTTAAGGATTAGGACCTATTTAAGGATCCTTTTTACAGCCATTAGCATGATGATTATGAGTGCCTCCATAAGGTTTTGAGAGATTTTTTTTCTTGTTCTAAGATCCAAAAGGTGAAGAACAAGAATATTCATAATTCCATATAGTTCTTACAATTGTGAAAGCATGTTTCATAATTTGGTCTAGCAACCAAGATCAAGTGTTCTTGATATTCGTTCGTGGTGTGGATACCGCTAGAGGGTGAAACTTATCATCTTCATAAGTTCGTGATTCTTGCTTTGTTCGTGATCAAGATTTCAAGCCTCCATCGAATTCAAGGTTGCAAAATCAAAGGCATCAAGGGTTAGTATTCTAGTATTCATTATGTTGTATTTGACTTAATCATATGAATGGATCTATGGGCTTTGGGTTTCATAAATTTTTAAATGCTTAATTCCGCTGCGCATGTTACTACGAAACCCAACACTTAGAACTAATACATACGGATATTTGTGGGCCATTCCCTTCTCCTTCTTGGAATGGTCAACAATATTTTATTACGTTCATAGACGACTACTCTCGATATGGATACATTTATTTGCTTCATGAAAAGTCTCAATCTTTGGACGTTTTCAAGTCTTTTAAGGCCGAAGTTGAAAATCAACTAGGTAAGACTATTAAGAACGTTAGATCCGATCGTGGTGGTGAATACTATGGTCGGAATGACGGTTCGGGAGAACAACGTCCGGGTCCTTTTGCTCGCTATTTAGAAGAGTGTGGGATTGTCCCTCACTACACTATGCCGGGTTCACCTAGCATGAATGGTGTAGCTGAGAGACGTAATAGAACCCTTCAGGATATGGTAAGAAGTTTGGTTTCTAATACTTCTTTACCTCACTCATTATGGGGCGATGCATTAAAAACTGCAACTTATCTTCTTAATAGGGCTCCCTCTAAGGCCACTAACAATAAAATCCCTTATGAATTATGGACGAATAAGAAACCGTCCCTAAATCATCTTCATGTATGGGGTTGTCCAGCAGAAGCTAGGCCTTATAAGCCTAACGAAGGAAAACTGGACGCTAAGACAGTTAGTTGCTACTTTGTGGGGTATGCCGAAAGATCAAGGGGCTATAAATTTTACAACCCGAAAACTAGAACCTTTTTTGAAACAGGAAACGCTAGGTTCTTTGAGGATGTTGAATTTAGAGGGGAAATTAGGAATAATAATTTTGAATTTAAGGAAGAGGAATCTTTTTCTATACCTCTTCCCTTAGTAGTCCCAATTGAAAATCAAGTACTTGTACCTGAAATTCAAGAGGAACAAATTCAAAATATTGACTCCCTTATAAATATTGAACAGCATGAAAATGTTGATCAAAATGAGGAAATTCAACAACCTCAAAATGAGGAAGAACCAGTGCCTTTAAGGAGATCCAATAGAGTTAGAAGAAGTGCCATTTTGGATGATTATGAGGTGTATCTTGCAGAGAATGAAGGACACCTAGGTTTAGTGGGAGATGAGCCTCTCACCTTCCATGAAGCCATTAAAGGTCCTAATTCTCATAAGTGGATCAATGCCATTAATGAAGAGTTAAAATCTATGAAAGACAACGACGTTTGGGATCTTGTCCCATTACCGAAGGATGTGAAACCAATTGGTTGTAAATGGATATTTAAAACCAAAAGGGATTCATAAGGTAATGTGGAAAGATATAAGGCTCGTCTTGTTGCCAAAGGTTTCACTCAAAAGGAAGGTATTGACTACAAAGAAACATTCTTTCCGGTGTCTTCTAAAAACTCCTTTAGGATCATTATGGCTTTAGTGGCACATTATGACCTTGAGCTTCATCAAATGGATGTAAAAACTGCTTTTCTCAATGGAGACATTGAGGAAACCATTTATATGAAGAAACCAGAAATGGTGGATGATTTGGAACAAACTAATCATTTAGTTTGTAAACTTAAGAAATCCATTTATGGGCTCAAGCAAGCTTCCCGTCAATGGTATCTCAAATTTAACCAAGTAATTCTTTCATTTGGCTTTGAAATGAATATTGGTGAAGATTGTATATACCATAAGTTCAGTGGGAGTAAGTTTATATTCTTAGTCTTATATGTGGATGATATTTTGCTAGCTAGTAATGATATAAACCTTCTAAAAGAAACTAAGAAATTTCTTTCAAACAAATTTGAAATGAAAGATCTTGGTGAGGCATCTTTTGTATTAGGAATCCAAATACACCGTGATCGCTCACGAGGTACTTTAGGATTATCACAAAAGGCCTATATAGAGAAGGTATTACAAAGGTTTAGCATGCAAATCTGTAAACCACATGACACCCCTGTCTCTAAAGGAGATAAATTCAGTCTCAATCAATGTCCCAAAAACAATTTTGAAACCAAGTATATGGAAAACATCCCTTACGCATCAGCAGTAGGAAGCTTAATGTATGCTCAAGTCTGTACTCGTCCAGACTTAGCTTTTATTGTTGGAATGCTTGGTCGATACCAAAGCAATCCGGGGAGAGAACATTGGGTCGCAGCCAAAAGAGTGATGCGGTATTTACAAAACACCAAGGACTACATGCTTACATATTCAAAGTCGGATCATCTCGAGATCATTGGGTATTCCGATTCTGACTTTGCTGGATGCCAAGACAGCCGTAAATCAACATCTGGTTATGTCTTCACATTAGCCGGTGGCGCCATTTCTTGGAGAAGTGCCAAGCAGACACTCGTTACTTCCTCCACTATGGAAGCCGAGTTCGTTGCTTGTTTCGAGGCATCCAATCAAGCTATATGGCTGCGTAAATTCACTGAGGGACTGCGTATTGTTGATAGTGTCGAAAGACCTATTAAACTTTATTGTGACAATAGGGCAGCGGTCTTGTACTCCAACAATAACAAGAGCTCGTCAAAGTCTAAACACATTGACATTAAATTTCTTGTTGTAAGAGAGAGGGTACGAAATGAACAAATAGAAATACAACTTATTGGTACAAACTCTATGTTAGCGGATCCGTTTACTAAGGCGTTATCACCTTTAGTGTTTCACGAGCATGTTGCTCATATGGGTGTAACAACTTTTGATAACATTTAATATAGTGGGAGTTTATGTTGTTTTCTTCAATTTTATTGTTCTATTATTATTTAAAGTTTGATCTCACTTGGTTAAGTTGGACTAGTTGGAAGAATATGTATATATTCATTAAGATCCATGCTACTCATCCATACTTTTGATCTATGTCATTTAGTTGAATTAGTATATGTAATTATAGTGGGTTTAGTTGCGAATCAATTACAACGACGGCCCCTTTATTTCTATACTTGTATGGCTAATGGACGAGATTGTTATAAGTGATAACAAAGTGCACATTTGGGTTATCATTTATGTTGTACTTATGATTTAAAAAGAAGAAATTTGTTTTGCAACCCAAGTGGGAGATTGTTAGATCAATGTGGCTTGCAAACACAAATAATTTGGTACCTTCCATAAATAAAATCATAACTATGACATTAATATAAAGTATGGTCAAAATAGTCAATGTGTAGAATTCCTGAAATGTATCTTTGATGGGCAAGATGGTAAATCAACATTGCTTTGGAAATGAATAGGTATGGTCCCTATTTGAAGTGTCACCATGTTTACTCTATAAAGGCCCCTCCATCAAGCCTTAAAAATACTTGATTCTTACTTTTCTCTCTACATACTCTCTTCATAATTATCTAGAAGAAATTCTGAGAAACTTAAGAGACACTCTCATTTAGAAGATCATCTCCCTACATCTTCATCATCCTTAATATCCCTTCAAGACACAATAATGGAATCAACAGGTATACATTTATTACATGCTTCTGCTTCATCTTTCCTCTTTCTCTTACTTTAATATGAGTGTGGCATTCAGGGATTAAAATTGCTCTTTATGGGTGTTTGTTGGAGAATAAATACTGGACTGACCCCTATGAGATTTATGTCATGGTCACAATGTCATAATTAAGTCTCATATAGTTATATCACTGGAATCTTTAGACTTGAGGTTATTACAGTCTTCCACATGATGAACATTACGTTTGACATATTCAAACGTTATCCCTAACCGGATAGCTATAAAGAATATGATTGGCATAATCGGAATCATGTAGGGAAGACTAATAAGCCAAGATGGGATTTGTTCCTCGTCAAGAGAGATGTCAAGCTTTGGCCACTCGATGAATGGTATTGATGAAATGCATGGCCGTGCTCAAATAAGATTTGTATTATCAATACATTCGGGATCGAGAAAGAATTGAACAAATGTAAGTTGACCATTGACCATGGCTTACGTTCAATAGACATCGTGTAACAAAGAGATTGTGTTATGTTCTATTTTAGGAAACTTTGGAGTTCAAAGTTATACTAATTGGGTAGTCATAATGGCTTGCTAGAGTCCGCTTATGACTTACGAGGTTTGACTGGTTCGGACTCGTTGCCAACTTAGTATAATCCTATTGGGTCACACACGCAGAACGGATAATTAAAAGGAGCGAAAAACGAAGTAAAACGGGTCCTGCCTAAAGGATCCGTACGGCTGAATCTGGATGCTTCCAGAAACATCCGTACGGATGGTTTTGCCGGCAGAATCAGTTTTTAGGAAAACTCTTGTTAAACAAGAAAACCTAAGTCCTAAAGGGTTTCTGAAACCCCTTGAATATAAATACAGACTGACGGGAATTGT
This sequence comes from Campanula takesimana, assembly GCA_026119855.1. Lineage (NCBI taxonomy): Eukaryota > Viridiplantae > Streptophyta > Magnoliopsida > Asterales > Campanulaceae > Campanula > Campanula takesimana. The sequence continues at coordinate 9,873 of JAOWBW010000418.1, read as the reverse complement.
TCCCTAGTAGTTGATTTGATCAATTCCAAAGTCTTTCTTAGAGAAAGAAATCACACATTATATTCTTGGGTTATTGTGATTGATTAATCTCAATTATCAAGTCACAATAATAGTTAGGAGCTTTGAAGAATCGTTCTTCAACATCTTTGATCAATCCGAAGACCTAGCAGTCAAGTTCAAGAAGGCGTTCTTGAAATCTGTTCGTTGTGTGGATCACCGGTAGAGGGCATTTGTCTTAACGCCTAATCCAAGTTTTACATAACGATCTACAAGGGTTAGTTTATTTCATCTTGTTATTATGAATTATTGTTCATAGGTTTTATTCATGTCTATATTCCGCTGCGCATGATTGCACGAAACCCAACAGTGGTATCAGAGCACCCGTTGATGATCAATAATTCTAATATTATCATGATATAATTATTTAATGCGATTATTTAATTGGTATGAAGATGAGATAGATGAATTTATGTGATGGATTTTATATGAGATATAAAATATGCATGCTAGTTGATGTGATTGTAATATTGATTTGATTAATATGTATGATTGCATACTTAGATTATCATGTTGTAATCGGATTATTTTATTGATGATCTTGATCTAATTTGTATGTGGAATAAATTGGTTATTGAATAAATGAATTAGATGGGTTAAAATTCGTAATCTGCAATTTCATGTTTCTGTAATCTGATTATGTATAAACACGATATTAAGATTGATCGAATTTCTGAAATCTGGAAATCTGGAAAAACTGGGATTCTACCTAAGAATCCGTACGGCTGGTTTGGGAGCCTCCAAACACATCCGTACGGATGGTTTTGGTCCACTCCCAGAATTCATTCTGACTTCTCATGTTCAGATTGTTCTGCAAATTGTTTGCAGAATTCGAACCTGAAAACAGAAACTGGTTTCAGACGGCTGGTTTTCGAAACCGTGTTTCCTGAAACAGTTTTCTGCGAAGAATTCAAAGTAACTGCATAAATCAGAGTTCTAAAGAGTTTAGAACTGCTATAATCTGTGAGATTAAGAGACAATAAAAGATCTTGAGACAAGTGGCCAATCTATACGGGAATGTGGATGCCTTTTGGCTTAGTTTCGACCGTATAGAGAAGTTGCTTGGTTTCTTGATCCTAGTACGGGAATGTGGATGCCTTTTAGGCTTAGTTTTGACCGTACGGTTTGTACTCTCAATTTCAAGATGCTCTGCAGAAGGTTTGGACTATACTGATTTGATCCATTTCAGATGGCTGGTCTTTGAAACCGTGTTTCTTGAAATAGATGTAAGTTCAGAAGTGCAGACATAGAGATTAGAATCTTAAAGGAGTTTAAGATTGGAGTAATCTCAAAGGTTTCAGACTTTAATCCCTAACTAGCGCAACTAATGTCACAAAATTAATTCGGTTAATTGATTAACTTTATGTGTGTGAACCTTCTTAAAATTTAAGTTTCGTGCCAACCCATGATTAAGACACTTGGGATTACATGGGTAATTTCATGCGCGCTCTAACCCTCCCGAGGTGCATTGATTTTATTCATGTATGAACAAGATGAGTGAAAGAGTGGTTCCTATGCGTTTAAAGTGGGTTGACTTAATTAGGCTATCAAAAGAGTTTTGGGCCTAAGGCACAGATGAGATTTAAAACATGCATGACATAAGATGTCTTGATATAATCTCATAAAAGATCTAAGAGTCATATATGATATGATTGATAAGGAGTTATCTACCTAAATAATTTAATTTTATGCATCTTGCCCTCGCGGACGTAAAATTAAATGATATATGGATCTTAGCCCATTTAAATTATATTATACATTGAATGTATATGAAGGTTATATAATTCAGTGGGAGTATTTATGAAATACTAATATTTTAATATCTTTAATTAAGTTGGTACTTATATTTAATTATATGTTTGCATAATTGTAGATAATGGCACAAAATACAAACTTATCACTGCGATCTATCCTTGAGAAGGAAAAGCTTCAAGAAAATGGAGCTAACTACACTGATTGGATCCGTAGCCTTAGAATTGTTCTAAAGCATGAGGACAAGCTCTATATTCTTGAAGAGCCCGTTCCTGAAGAAGAACCTGCTTCTAATGCACCCAAGGATGAGAGAAACGCCTACAAGAAACATGTAAATGATTCTCGTGAGGTAGGTTGTCTTATGCTTGCGGCCATGTGTTCAAAGCTTCAGAAGACTCTTGAGCACTTGGAGGCATTTGACCTTGCTGCTTCGTTGAAAGATATGTTTCAAGAACAAGCAATGTAACGCCCATCCTTAATCTCGTTAAATAATTGACTTGTTTGTTAAATTCTTGAACTTGCATATTATGTTCTAGTTTTATTTGGGTTAATTTCTTAACTGCTTTAGAAAGTTAAGGTGGTTAAATGTCTAGTTTTGACTTTTGGTTCATTTATGAAAATTTGACTTTAATGGCCTTTTTGTTAAAAGTGAAACTTGAGGGGCCTAATTGTCATTCTTGGATAGTTAAATGTATATCTTGTTTGGGTTTTACCTGAGAAGGCATTTTACCCAATTTCCTTCTCGTTCTTTCTCTGTTCTAAAGCTAGGGTTAAAAGTTTACCCTATTCTCGACTCCTCGAGTTTAATTATTCCTCCGTTCTTAATTCTGATCCCGGATAAATATTCGTGGTGTTGAATAGAGCGTTCCAGGCCGAACAGAAATAAGTTTGGTTGACTTTGATTTTTGACTAGGTAAGTTATTAGCTCCCCCTTGCTTGTAATAACATGCATAAATGTTATTCTTGATACTTGTGAATGTTAATTTTGTGTTTGGGACAATTTTTGTGGTACTTGTAATTGTGGGACAAAGGGAGTATATCCTACTATGTAAAGTAAGGAAATTAAAATGAAAGAATTGGTTTTAAGCTTGTTAGTGCATCCTGGGAGTGTTAAAAATGTTAGTAAAAGTTACTCCTACGCTTGGGACGGAGAATTCTAAGTCTGGGAAGAAATTGGGTTTTTGCAGATTTTGGCCTTGGGCGACCGCCCATGGGGCTTTGGGCGGCCGCCCACTAAGGTAGAGACTTTGGTTATGAAATGGTGATCTTGGGCGACCGCCCAGGATGGGGTTGGGCGACCGCCCAAAACCCTGTTGCACAATAGTTGTTCAAACTAAATGGAGATGAAACCTTACCTCTCCTAAGGTATAGAGCCTTGGTATAAGATGTCCTAGCAAGTGTAATTGTACCTTTTGGGGGCATTGGAACTTTGACTTGAACATTAATACTTATAGAACTCAAATGAGAACTTAAGTATAAGAGTAGTAACTCTTCCTTATGTCTTGAAAGTGCTATGAACAAGCACTAATGTGTTATACTTGTCTTGAAACCAATGATTTTGCACCTTAGGGGCATTAGAACAAAGTTTTAGACTTGAACATCCTAAGAATAGGATTGGGATTTTGTAAGAGTAAATGTATAACTCTTATACATGCTTGAATGTCCAAAGATTGGAGTTATAACTTGAAGTATAAGACATTTAAAATCTTGTACATGACTTGAACATCCATAGAAATGGATTAAAACTTGGATATAAGATAATAAAATATTGTACTTGACTTGACACCAATACATATGTATGGTAGTGAACTAGAAAGTGCTGTGAACAAGCACTTATGTGTATGAGACATGTTCTTGTTGTGTATGTGCAAACATTGCATATAGTTGCTTGATAACAAGGTGACTTCTTGATTACTTGAAGCATGTTCCTTGTTGAGCTAGTCCACTACTTTTGGATTAGTTCTTCTCCCGTAGTTCAAGTAAATATCTACTTGTACATTCTTGTGTGAGTCCAGCTGGTTCTCCTGCTTGTTCGAAAATATATAGGTTCACGCTTGTCGCGAGAGCTGGGGCTTAAGTGACAATCGGGTCCCTATGTATTTGCGCTTGACCCTTTACTACCGGCCATAGTAAGGGCATAGCTTCCTTGGTTGGAGCAATAAGCCTGACTTAAGTGAATGCTAAACTCTTGAACACCTCGCGAGTCTTGATATTGGGAATGACACTGGTTACCGGGTCTTCTGATACATACTGAATAATCAGTTTCTTGTTATTAATCGTGATTGTCAAAGTAATACAAGCTACGACAACAATGGTAATTCTTGGGAGGAATAAGGAAGGAAGCAATATCCTTATAACTTGCTTGTTTAGCCTTATGTGCTACTTGATGAGTGACTTAGCCTCTCATATACTTGTTATTTGATGATACTTGATATATGATTACTTGAGTATCTACTTGAATTGCATGATAACATGTCATGTAGTTGCATCTAATAGCTTACTGAGATTTATCTCACCCCGTTTCTTGTTAATTGTTTTCCTTAGATCAAAGGAAGGATAGTGCGCAGTGAGGCTCGACTTAGCTGGGAGCTTACTTCGCAGGTCGTGATTATTTTGGGGCTTGTGTCCTTTTACTTTGGTGAGGACGATGTATTATGGGTTTTATAACTCCTAATTTTGGGGTAGACAGTCTTGTTCAGTTCTTGTTGTCATTAGACATCTTGTATAGTACTCTTGATGCCAGCATATGTGCTAGGCATGTTTTCGCTGTGTATGTATTAAGTTTGGTTTTAATTTTCTTGTCTAGAACTCGTGTTGTGAGCTAGTATAGCTCCTTACTCTAGAGTATATATATCATGTCAGTTTGTTAAACAAATGTCATTAAGTTTCTTGTTAAGTTTCTTGTTCCTCGTTAGTCACTCCCACCGGGTTCGAGGTTCTATTAGGGGATCCCGGGACCTGAGGGCATGTCAGGTTGGTATCAGAGCTACCCTGGTTTAGCTACCCTATTTAGCTTCCTTGGTTTGCTCTAAGTCTGGATAGGGTCTATGGCCTAGGTATGGGTGAGTCTTGGGGCGTTAATAATGCCGAGTGTTTACCTACAGGTACAATGAGTTCTGAAGGTACAAGCGGTAGTAATCAGCTGAGATCTATAACTCCTCAAGAAGAGATGGTTGATAATGTAGACTGGGATTATCCTAATCGCCTTACAAGGTTCTTGAAGTTAAAACCTCGTAGTTTTGATGCGGAATTTGATGCTAAGAAGGCAGAGGAGTGGATTGAAAGTATTGAGAAGATCTTTACAGCCTTGAGATGTGCGGGTGGTGATAAGGTAACCTTTGCAACCTTTAAACTTGAGAAAGCCGCTGAACATTGGTGGCAAGTGTTGAGTAAAAGCTGGGAACTGGAAGGGGTACCACAGACATGGGAGAATTTTCTTAAAGCATTCAAGTCACAGTTTATTCCAACAGTAGTCCAAGACAGAAAAGAGATGGAATTTCTTAATCTGGAGCAGGGAAGCTTGACGGTGGGGCAATACTCAACCAAGTTCACAGAATTGGCGAGGTATTGTGATCACTTAGTTCCAAATGAAGCCAAGAAGGCACAGAGATTCGTGAAGGGGTTGAGGACTGAGTATAGGAAGCAACTTCTTTCTTTACAGCTTACTAGTTATCAACAAGCAGTGGAGAAGGCTTATACTATTGAAAATGATATTGAAGAATACAAGGTGAAGTTGGGAACAACCATGACTGGTCGTGTATCAGAGAAGGCTCAGGGGTCTGGTTCTAAAGGTGGTAAATCTGGCTGCCAAGATCGTCGATTCCGACAACCAACTGAAAGTATGGGTAGTGTATCAACTGGTTCGAGGACAACAGTCCAAGGTTCCAGGAAAGTATGTGGGTTTTGTTCGAAAGAAGGCCATTATGAAGACAAGTGTTGGCTAAAGCAAGGAAAGTGTTTGTCTTGTGGTGAAACGGGGCACTTTGTCAAGAATTGTCCTAAAGGTAGAGGAAATCAAGTTGGGGGTACAAGTCAACAGGCCTCAGGTTCCAAGAGAGATAGTGGGGGTCGATCGAAAATTCAGGGTCGAGTGTTTGCTCTAGATTAGCAGGGTATAGCTGAGTCTTCTGCAGTCATAGGAGGTGCTATATTACTTTCTAGTACGAGAGCGCGAGTCTTGATAGATCCAGGCTCATCTCATTCTTATGTGGCATCTCATTTTGTGTCGCATTTGCATGTTCTTCCTGATTCTATGCCATATGTGCTAGAAGTATCTTCCCCTATGGGCGATTGCATGTTTGCTTCTGAGGTTTACAAGAAATGTGAGATTCTTGTGGGTGATCATGCCCTTCTTGCTGACCTAGTCGTGTTACCTATAAGGGACTTTGACGTGATTCTTGGCATGGATTGGCTTTATGTGCATCATGCATCTGTTGATTGTTATAGAAAAGTGGTAACTTTTTCTATTCCTGGTTTGCCTGATTTTACCTTTGAAGGTGATAGGCCTTTATGTGCTATACATGTTATTTCTGCTTTAAAAGCTAGAAAACTTTTATCTCGTGGTTGTGCCGGGTATCTCGCATGTGTGCTTGACCAGAGTTTATCTGTTCCCAAGATGGAAGATATTCCTGTTGTGTCTGAATTTTCAGATTTGTTCTCTTCTGAGTATAGCATGCCACCTGATCGAGAGCTTGAGTTCTGTATTGAGTTATTACCAGGTACAGCACCAATCTCTAAAGCACCTTATAGAATGGCTCCAGCTGAGTTGAGAGAATTAAAAAACAGCTTGAGGAATTGCTTGAAATGGGCTTCATTAGGCCTAGTGTATCACCGTGGGGTGCACCAGTGTTATTTGTTAAAAAGAAAGATGGGACTCTGCGATTGTGTATTGATTATAGAGAGCTTAATCAGGTAGCTATCAAGAACAAATATCCGTTACCTCATATTGATGACTTGTTTGATCAGCTTCAAGGTTCAATAGTATACTCGAAGCTTGACTTGAGAAGTGGTTATCATCAGTTGAAAATCCGATCTGAGGATATACCAAAGACAGCTTTCCGTACCAGGTATGGGCATTATGAATTCATTGTTATGCCATTCGGTTTGACAAATGCTCCAGCTGTATTTATGGATTTGATGAACCGTATCTTCAAGCCATATCTTGATTGTTTCGTGGTGGTATTCATTGATGACATTCTTGTGTATTCTAAATCACGGGCTGAGCATGAACAACATCTCAGAGTGGTATTGAAAGTTCTTCGTGAGAAACAATTATTTGCAATATTCAGCAAATGTGCTTTCTGGTTAGAAGAGGTTTCATTCTTGGACATGTTGTGTCTGCTACTGGTATTGCAGTAGATCCTTCCAAAGTTGAAACAGTTGTAAACTGGAAGAGGCCAACTACAGTGACAGAGATCCGTAGTTTCTTGGGCTTGGCTAGTTATTATCGGAGGTTCATAGAGGGATTCTCCAAGATTGCTACTCCATTGACTAATTTGACTCGAAAAGCTAGTTGTTTTGAGTGGAGTGACAAATGTGAAGCAAGTTTTCAAGAGTTGAAAAGGCGCTTAACGACAGCTCCAGTCTTGGCTCTACCTAGTGGTTCTGAGCATTTCATGGTTTATACTGATGCTTCTAAAGAAGGATTGGGTTGTGTTTTGATGCAAGATGTCAAGGTAATAGCTTATGCTTCTCGAAAATTATCTCCTTATGAAAAGAATTATCCTACTCATGATTTAGAGTTGGCTGCGATTATTTTTGCTTTGCATAAATGGAGGCATTACTGTATGGAACCAAATTTGAAGTCTTTACCGATCATAAGAGCTTGAAGTACTTGTTTTTCAGAAAGAGCTTAACATGAGACAACGTAGATGGATGGAGAAATTGAAGGATCATGATTGTACAATCCTTTATCATCCAGGAAAGGCAAATGTGGTGGCAGATGCACTGAGCAGAAAGACTTATATTTCTTGCTTGATGATTCGTGAATGGAAGATGTTTGAAGACTTGTGTGATTGGAGTCCTTGTGAATCAAATCATGGAGTTATCTTTGCTAATATAAAAGGTACTTCAGACTTACTCCAACAGATCAAAGAAGCTCAGGTAATTGATTCTGAATTGCAGAAAATCATAGTGGAATGAATGAAGGAAAGCAACCAGATTTTTCTTTCAATAGTGATGGAATTCTTACCTTTTGAGGCAGAGTTTGTATTACAGTTGATCTTGAGATTAAAAAGAGAATTCTTGAAGAGGCTCACAAAGCCAAGTATACTATTCATCCTGGAAGCACTAAAATGTACCAAGACTTGAAGAAACATTTCTGGTGGAACAATATGAAAAGAGAAATTGTGGAGTATGTGTCCAAGTGTTTGACTTGTCAAAAAGTAAAAGTGGAACATCAATGTCCAGCATGTTTGTTGCAACCATTAGAAATTCCAGAGTGGAAATGGGAGCATATTACGATGGATTTTGTGACTGGTTTGCCACGTACCACGAGGCCAGATGACTGTGTTTGGGTTATAGTGGACAGGTTGACTAAATCAGCTCACTTCTTGTCTGTTTCCATGGGATATTCATTGTCTCAGTTGGCATCTTTATATGTTCAGGAGATTGTCCGACTGCATGGGGTTCCTGTAAGTATTGTATCTGATAGAGATCCTCGTTTTACTTCTCGATTCCAGCAGGCTCTTCAGGGTGCCATGGGTACTAAATTGAATTTCAGTACAGCTTTTCATCCTCAATCTGATGGGCAATCTGAGAGACTTATACAGATTCTCGAGGATATGTTACGTGCTTGTGTTGTGGATTTGAAAGGCAGTTGGGATACTCATCTTCCTTTGGCTGAGTTTGTTTATAATAACAGTTATCAGTCTAGCATTGAAATGGCTCCATATGAGGCTCTTTATGGTAGAAAATGTCGATCTCCTATATGCTGGGATGAAGTGGGAGAAGCTAGACTCTTGGGTCCTGAAATGGTTCAACAATCAGTTGAGAGTGTGAAACTCATTCGAGATAGATTGAGCACAGCTCAGAGTAGACAAAAGAGTTATGCAGATCATCGTAGAAGGGATCTTGAATTCCAGGTAGGTGACTTTGTATTCTTGAAGGTCTCTCCTCGTAGAGGTATAAAGAGATTTGGGAAGAAAGGAAAGTTATCTCCTCGTTATATCGGTCCATTCGAGATTCTTGAAAGAGTTGGTAAGTTGACTTATAGAGTTGCTTTACCACATTCTTTATCTGGTATTCATGATGTATTCCATGTATCTATGCTTCGCAAGTATATGGCGGATGAATTACATGTTCTTGAGTATGAGGCTATTCCTTTTCAGCATGATTTGTCTTATGAAGAACAACCTGTTGAAATTCTTGACTGGAAAGAGCAAGTTCTGCGTACCAAAAGGATTCCTATTGTGAAGGTCCTTTTGAGGAATCATGAAATTGAAGAGGCTACTTGGGAAACCGAGAAAGAGATGCGAGATAAATACCCGGGCCTATTTGAAAATCTTGGTATGTAAAATTCGTGGGCGAATTTTCTTTAAGGTTGGGAGGATGTAACGCCCATCCTTAATCTCGTTAAATAATTGACTTGTTTGTTAAATTCTTGAACTTGCATATTATGTGCTAGTTTTATTTGGGTTAATTTCTTAACTGCTTTAGAAAGTTAAGGTGGTTAAATGTCTAGTTTTGACTTTTGGGTCATTTGTGAAAATTGATTTTAGGGGCCCTTTTTGTTAAAAGTGAAACTTGAGGGGCCTAAGTGTCATTCTTGGATAGTTAAATGTATATCTTGTTTGGGTTTGCCTGAGAAGGCATTTTACCCAATTTCCTTCTCGTTCTTTCTCTATTCTAAAGCTAGGGTTAGAAGTTTACCTATTCTCGACTCCTCGAGTTTAATTATTCCTCCGTTCTTAATTCTGATCCCGGATAAATATTCGTGGCGTTGAATAGAGCGTTCCAGGCCGAACATAAATAAGTTTGGTTGACTTTGATTTTGACTAGGTAAGTTATTAGCTCCCCCTGCTTGTAATAACATGCATAAATGTTATTCTTGATACTTGTGAATGT